>CM031242.1:898333130-898358130 GCA_018340775.1 Taxus wallichiana var. yunnanensis
TTAAAGTATTATTGTAAGTGACTGACTAACCCGTAGCGAATAAGTATTAGATGCACATCACAAGACATTTGGGGATGACCACCTTGTTCATATTAGTGACATCCAATATTTAATTACATATAATATTATCTTTAGAGGATATAGTCCCATTAAGGATATTTAAATCCTATAGGGGGAGATATGACCCGTAGATTTAATGATTTATTATATTGATCAATTTCAATCCATGGTAGGACACATCAATTAAATAAGTTCATAATAAAAATACCTTATCTTTCTTTGATATATCCAAAATAAAATGTGATTCTTATTTATGTGTTAGGTGTGATATATTTTATTCTATATAGAAGTTGATAGTAGTAAAGTTTTATGTTATCCAAGGTATTGGTGAATTTATGACTTTTGCGATGGATCATCTAGACTTGTTTAATGGAATATAGGAAAATTGGGTAGATTAACTAATATAATACATGATTAAAGTGGAATGGAAATTAGATGATAATGCTACATGTATAAAACTGATTATATCATTAACTAAGAAAGCATAGTTGTGACACGTGTTTTAGATCATACCGAGCTATTGAGGACATTAACTAAATTAACAGGAGAATGTTACATGAAAAATTGCCATATATTTAACCAAAATATTGAAAAGGAAATATAGTTACTATGTTACTCTTGTGAAAATAAATGGGTAAAAGGACAAAGCTTTGTATAAAAGAAGGATAGTAAAAGAATGTGTAAACCAAGTGAAATTTTTAGTGGCTAATATTAGTAATTTGGCTATTTATAGAGATTTTGAAAGTATCATTGGCTATTTGAACACCATATGCATGCCTAAGATTCACAAAAATAATCACAAATGTTACTATTTATCACTCGTTTAACCAAATGAATAAGTAATATCAATACATTTTTAATGAATCACCTTTAAATCAATGGCCAAGATTTTAAAACATGTTTGAATGCCATGAATTCTATGGGCCCTTGGATCAAAATTTCCATTATTTTAGAGAAATTTCTTGAAATTTGATTAAATTCATCACTTATATATGCATGCATGTATGCATGTATGTGTATATGTGTGTGTGTGTTGATATGATCAAATATATTAAAGGCACCAATTCAAGTAACCATATATTCAATTAAAGGATTATCTAATATTAAAATTAGAATATGGATTTTATTCTATGTGATATGCTTTAATTAAGGAATTATTTGGACCATTTAAGCCATAAAAATGGATTGTTTGCATCCTGGTTGAATTGGTTCAACTAACAGTCATTTAGAGCCTTGACAATTGAGGCCTTTGTAATTTTTCATCGGGAATTATCCCACATTTCCTAAGGAGTGAAAATCATATGTGTATATATAGGAAAAATATCTCTTAGTATATTGGAGGAAAATATTCGAGGGAAACCATTTTGGAAAAGTGTTAAAAAAATTTAAAGTAAAGAAAGACTAAGGAGACTCAAAGATAAAATAAAGTAGGATATTGCCACATTGCAGAGAGATCAAAAATGTGATATAATTCAAGTAGGATTTGTGAGGAAGGCTTGAGAGATCATGAGATTTCCTAAAACTGCATGAAATGATGACATATGAAACAATCAAGGTTTAATCTTTGGAAGGATTAGGGAAAATGAGTTCAAATTTCATATCTCAATAATTTTTGTTGGTTAGGTAAGGAATACATATAATGTATTTCATACCATCAATAGATTAGAAAAATGAAATCTAACCTAGAAAGGACAATTGAATTTTTCCAAAATATTTTTTCTTTTAAATTAGAAAAATCGAGATAAGATTCACCTTTATATGTGCAACCATTTTTTAATGATTTTTTCCATTTTCGCCATAGTCACTATAGACACCCTAAAAATGCATACTTACTTCTAGCCTATTTCCATCCCATTAACATTAATTAAATTAATTATATCCTAATAAGTTTATTTCATCCCATTAGAATTAATTAAATTAATTTTATTCTACTAGAGTACATCTATTTAGAAATAATTAAATTAATTCTATGATATAAATCACAACCCTTTAGAATTAATTAATTTAATTTATCGGTCCTTGGAATTAATTAAATTATTTCCTACTTTCTTTAGCTAACTTAATTAAACATTTATTTAATTAAATAGTTAATTATCCTCAAACAACTCATAAATAATTAAATTAGTTATTTAAATAATCCTATTTATCTACTCACACTCCACTCAACTCTACTTCTAGAACCCTACAATGGTGGGGGAAGCAAGCTACATGCACAACCATCTCATTGCACAAAATCCAAACATTCATTACCCCTGTAAGCTTCAATTGCCTGAGGACCAAATCCAATGGCTATTTCAGGAAATTACAATTATGAACCTGTAACCCATTCAAACCTTGATCCAATATTCATGGCCTCACCTCAGCTATAAAATGTAGGCCAATTCCTTTGTAAATCATCCTTGGAAGCTTTTGTAATTTTCAACCAACTTATGCCAAATTTACTATCTACATTCTTGTGTCTAAAATTTGCTCGTAGAATTTTTATTTCTACATTTTGAGAACAATTCAAGAGCATCCAAAATATTTAAAAATAATATATTCTACAATTTGAATACTTAAAGCAATCTTACTTAAGGTTAGCAAGGAAAATATTAGAGAAAGGTATATTGTTTCATATTTGTTTATATTTCACTTCTACTAAGATTTTTAGTGCTCATAATTACGATATCCATTTTTGTAAGATTGGCACCCTTTCTATAAGTTTTTGTTTCACGGGTTCCTTAAAATTTTCACTGGTGCAAACACCCATACTATATGCGTGAGATAAATAAATATAAACACCGGATAACATGGTATGAAATTAATGTAAATATGTAATGAAAGGATGTGTCCAAAATAGGACCCATTCACAAGTAATAAATAAATAAAGGGACCCCGGTGGATGAAATGGATATATGAGAACATACGTGAATGAAATATGTGTCTATGAACTATATGCATTTTATATAGCATTTATAAATAAATTATCAAAGGAAAATACACAATGGGAAGTTGGAGGCAATTACCTCATGATTGAGATGGGGTGCACAAAGTGCATCAATTGGGGTACATATTACATTCTAGATGTCCCTAATGAGAGGTTAGTGAATTGTATGTATGTGCATGAATTACATGATAAAAATTCCTCATTACACAAGCTATGATTTGTTCCTAATACTTCCACTATGAGAGTTGGGTTGTCATCCCAAAGGTCTCTAAAAATATCCATTTTGAACTTGAAACCATTAATAATAAGTTGTAGTATTGATCTAAATTATTTTATTTACATATGTTTATCAAACTTAGTGTTTATTGATGTATTTATCTTGTGTAATTAAATTTAAATATATTATGTTCAAAATTTTATTTCTATATAAATGTTAATTTAAGATCCAGAAATAAGCACATCACAATATGATCCTATTTTGTGGTCATTTCTAAAAAACAATGTTAGAATTAATGGGTGCCCAACTTGATCTATTGATGACATTTCATCTTCAAATAGATGGATGAATAGAGGTTGTCAATTGCACTCTAGTTAATATTTGTCTAATGCACAATAGTGTGCATGCTTCCACTTGGGATGATATATTTATTTACATCTATAATACCCAAAAGAAATAAATAAATAGTGGGACCCTTTCATGTGTAATAATATATAAAGGGACCATCTTGGTGGATGGCATGGATATATGATAGCATATGCGACTCTATGAATTATATGAATTTGATATAGCATTTTTATCAAAGGAAAACGTGTAGTGGGAATTTAGAGGCAAGTAACTTGTGATTGAGATGGGGTGCATAGAGTGCATTCAATTAGGGGTATATAGTACACTTTAGATATCCCTGGCTAGGGTTAGTGAATTGTATGTACATGAGTTTCATGCTACAAATTAATCATTACTTGCAAGCCATGATTTGCCTATTACTTCCACTATGAGACTTGATTTTTCATCCCAAAGATCTCTAAAAAAATCTATTTTTAAACTTGAAACCATTAATGATAAGTTACAATATCAATCTATATTATTTTATTTACGAGATGTTTATCAAAGTTAGTGTTTATTGATGTGTTTATATTGTGTAATTCAATTTAAATATGTTATGTTAAATTTTTATTTCTTTATAAATGTTAATTTAAAATCTAGAAATAAACACATCAATCGTGATCCTATTTTGGTGGTCATTTATAACAAATATTGTTATAATTTATGGGTACCCAACTTGATTTATTGACAACGCTTCATCCTCAAATAGATGGATGACTAGAGGTTGTCAATTTCAATATAGTTAATATTTCTCTAATGCACAATATTTGCATACTTTAACTTGGGATGATACATTGATTTACATCTAACATACCCATAAGAAATATATTAAAAATTCTATTGGCATAGCCAATCCTAGATGAGTTTTCAGTTCAACAATCTTCCCCTCTAGGAATATCCTATTATGCATTAACAAACATTAAGTCGCACACACATGAAAAAGAAACATACCAAGATGATAAGTTTTGTAATGCCCACTTCCCTTAGACCCTATTTATGATATAAGTCTAGCTGACTTAGTCGGTTATCTATGTCATTTTGGACACACTGTTAGGGTACCTTGATATTGATACTTTTATATTTGAACATATTTTTATCAACATTACATGACATACTTAATTAGATGGAGTGATGGTTTATATATGTCTATATATTATATGCATCGATGACGCTAATATTGTGATGCAGGATTACAATATTATTGTGTTATCTTGATCATGTGATTAATTGATTATTATGAAAATGTTCTAATGTTTATATTTTGAAAAAGATTAAATGATGGAATTCTTTGTTAACACCAGTGTGCTTGAAATTATTGTACTACAAGTAATTGTTCTAAGATCGATTAATTACGATGAATATTCATGTATCTTGATTTCAATTATATTACTATAAGCAATGTATGTTTGGAAATATCTTGGACATATTTGATGTGTGTGTGTAGTGTGCAACATTGTACAGTTATGTATATATAACACACCTGGGGACCAAGAGACCAACATGTGAAGAATATTCGGGCTAAGACCCCTTAGCCACCTTGAGCAACAATGTTTTGAGTTTAGAAAAGTGGCTAGACCTTTTATTTGCTTGTGGTTGTTAATTTAATTTTGCTTATTCTTGTTGATGGCCCTTTTTATTATTTACCCTTGTTTGTTTTTATAAATTGTAATTGTATGAAATTTCTTCCCTCCCATGTGATGATGTGACCCGTTGTCATGACTTTTGGGTAGTAAAAAATAATTATTGAGACCCTAAACCCAATAAAGGTTATGGAGGGGCGGATTTTGACTTTGCAGGCATTTTTGGCCAACCCTACATGCACCTAACCTTGTCCTTTATGCCTAAAATGCTCTCATATCCTTAACCCATCATGGGTGGAGTATTTTTGAGGGCCCATTTTAGATTTTGAACATTATTGTCTCATTTATCTTTGATTTTGTTGCACATGCTTTGAATTTTAAAATTGATTTAATTTGTTTAATGTGTAGTTATAAGTACTTTGAACTAGGGGTTCATGCTACATGGAGGGAGTCTTACAACTCCATAGGCTTTGAAGCATCTCAACTATCATTCATCACACTATGGGACATATTTCGCATGAGACCCTGATATTTACCTCTAACCAACATCTTTGTTTCCTTCAATAAGTACACATCCACTGGCATTTTAGCTTTGGAGTACATGAGCACACAACTAAACCATCTTCTTAATACATTTGTTTTACAATCCATTCATTGTTCTTTCAAACACGCTCTTGTATCATTTAGGATTTTGAATGAAACAATTGTACTCATAGTTAACCATGACCTTGAAGATATATTTTAGTGAGAGGGAGATCAATTCACATCTTCCCATATTAGTATTTTGACAAACATCATGCATAGAAATAAGTTGTGCTAATTTTTGCTACATAAACTTGCAACATTGATGGTTTTAATGTTTTCACGTGTGATATTAGACATGCATGCCTTCAACGACTCTTTTCATGAATAATAATACTCACCATGTAGTGTCGACTAGGATAAAACATTTTGTTAATAATAAAAACAAACAAAAATAAATAATAAATAAAATAAAAGTTTTAAAATTAAAAAGGCCCGTGAAATATTGGGCGGTTAGGGCAAAAGGGGAGGGGGCTCTTTTGTGTTGTTTCTATCTTTGTTTCTGAGTGTGTAAGAGAGCCACCGCCATGGGAAGAGCTCCACTTTGTTATGCGTGCCCACCAGGCATGAGGAGGCCGTGTTTTATTAAGGGACACGTGGTCTCTGCTGGTTTTGGCACAAAATGGTGAAGCATGGCGGGCCTGAGTGGTTATTGCAGCATACAAAAGGCATGGGTTTCCTCCACAGTCACACTATTTCATGCATGTAACAACTTGCTGCATGTCCTTTACTAGCGCCCTCATGGCCTGTGCCAGCATTCGCCCAGCCTGTATTAAAATGGGGGAAACCCTTGGACTGGCGTGGATATCCATCAAAGCATAATGGAGAGGGAGGGATTTTGTCAGATGTTTTAGTTGCACGTGCCCTGGCAGATACATATGTAAAATGTGGAAGCATGCGAACTGTTCGACAATGCCTGAAAGAAATGTGATTTATGGACTGCAATGATGGCAGGATGTGCAAAAAAAATGAGTTTGTTGAAAAGGCTTTAGAATCTTTCAACCAAATGCAAATAGCAGGTGTAAAGCCAAATTTAACAACCTTTTTGCATATCTCCAGCCTGTGCAAAACGTGGAAGCTTTGGAGCAGGGTTTGAGCAATAGAATCTGGTTTGTTTGTAAGATTTTGTTCTTGCAATGTCACAAGCTGAGATGTATGAAAAATGTGGAAGTGTGCTATAGTTGGTATGTATGAAAAATGTGGAAGTGTATTTAAGGCATGTGATCTATTCAACAAAATGCCTAAGATATTTTAGTCTCATGGAATGCAATGGTTTCAGGGTATTCGTAGATGAGCTTGTTGTAAAGGCCTTTGAAACTTTGAAGAAAATGGACTTGGTAGTGGTAAAGTAACACTTAACAATTTTTTAACACCCTCTCAACTGCGCCAAAATAAGCGTTTTAAATTGGGATATGCGTAAAATGGACTTGTTGAAAAGGCGTGTGATCTGTTTGACATAGAAAATGCCGTCTCATGGATCGGGACGAGACATGGGGGCACAACGAATGGTTTGGTTTGCATGTGATTATCTGGCATCATGTGACATCAATGGTGGTCTCAACGGATCGCGAGTGTAAACCACTTGGAGCACCTTATCCCCGTTTCACTCATCGTTCCCAGGCATGGTTCATCTTCCCTCATCTCTCATAACTCTCGTGTTTTAGTTTTTGTTTACATCTTAAAATAATTTTAAAATATCAAGATCTTAATGCAGTTAATTGTTTATTTCAACTCGTGCAAAAACAATGAAATGTCTTGTCATTACTCACGATGTCAAAATAACTCGTTACATTAAAACATGAACTTTCGCCCTCATTCTGAGGTGATTTAGAAAGCTTCCTACCTAGTTAGATCACTACAATATTGGTATATCGACAAGACAAGTTTGACTTCCCAGTAATATTGTTGACCTTCTTCCTGTTAAATAGTTAATTTTTGCATTTTTTGGAGACTCATTAAGTACCCTTCGGAACTCTAAAAATGAGATGTTAGGTTTCATTTGTGTACCTTGTTATGTGAGGAGTCACCATGACATCTGGATTTACCCGAACGAACATATGTGATCTTTTTGATGCTCTTATAGGAGCCACCTGTTACCTTTAGTTTCTGAAGTAGAAAATTGTTAAATCTATAAAGTTGGCTTTCGTTTTGAACCGCCATTTGAAACATGGATAGAGAAATTATTCTGTCTTCGCAAACCTCTAGTGTTTATACTAGACAATTGCATGGAACATTCAGTTTAGGGAAAATCACTTTTCTAGATGGTTTGGAAAAGCCATTTTGTAGGCCTCCGGTCACAGTTTGATGAGGTCAAACTGGACCAATTTCGACTTGTCGCTCCAGAAAACTTGTCGCCGTTTGAAAATGGTTTTCTAGCTCTCAGTCCCATCGACTCTGATGAATTTTCCTTATATAGGGGAACTAGTAGGAGGTGTCTCGTTGCGTGCTCATCCATCGAACGTCAGTTATGGACGCGGTTTTTGGGCCCTCGAGCTAACTTTTGTTCATTTACAAGAATGGTAGAACTTCTGACCCAAGTGGCCCGAAGAACTAATGGCCAAACGCAAACCGTTCGCTCTTTCCCAATTCCGTCGGTTGCTATGAATTCTCGATATATAAGTGGACAAGTATAAATTTAATCGTGGTATGTGTTCTCATGGACGATAACTTTTGAAAGTAGTTTCGTAGCCTCAGGAGGCCATTTTGAAGCGATTTGTAGCTAGTAAGAAAAGTTAAAAAAATAAAGTCATAGGACCCTCTCCGGGTTGCCAAACCACCGTGGGAAATATTCGACACGGGAAATAAGCTGTTTAAAACTCTTTAGTGTAGCTTGTTGTGTGAAATAGAACTTTTGACAAAATGGTGTTTTCTCTCTCTTCCCTTCTCTTTCTCTCTCCTAGTTACAAAGCAAAGTGAAATGAAATGCATTGAATACATGTCTCTAAACCCTTTTCTTTAGTTTGCAAATTGTAATTATTATCATATGAAGATAGGAAAATTGAAAAACGATAATTATGTTAGATTAGGGTGTATGCCATGCCAGCGATTTATCTTGATATCACGCTCACGTGGGTTTTTGAGGATGGAAGAATGCAACAACGCGAAAAGGTGATGTGTAATTTAATTATTATTATTGTAATTTTTACAGGTCATTGTAAAATGAATAACTGTATAATGTAGTCTCTTGTTACAAAAAAGTTATATTTGAAATTTGTTAATATGTATGAGATGCTAGTTTTAGGGATATCTTAGGAAATGTGCATCTAATCACCGGTTCAATTTGATTCTTAGTTGTGTATGGAAAAAAAGGGTTTGATATATATAGTAAATGAAATTGAAGTTAATATATTGTAGTACTTTTTTAGTATTCAATAAACGATTAAATTAATTATTGGGTTATATTCTTACCTTGTAAACGTAATAAAGAGTTTTTAATCGAAACACTCAACCCTAATAAAATATTCATGCATAACTTGCCTGCATGTGTGATCCTTTTTACCATATAAGAAATTTAAAACCGTAGAATGAACTTAAACTTTGCACTCGATGGAACCTCCTAGGTTAGGTAAATAAAACCCCTAGTTGGAGTTTACCGTCATAGTCATTACATTTAGCGACATTGTTGTGAACCCATATTTTAGGAATGACATGGTCCAACTTTATTGAGAGTATGTGGTTTCCTTCTAGTTTTGGTAATCGCGAGAAGAATCCCCTCCCTTGGTCCGACACCAGGTTGAGTGGTGAAGACCACCTTGGAAGTCACCTTATGAGTCCTTGTTCGAAGGAACGACTAAGCGGTGCTACCTTGGTTTCTATCAAAATAACATCTTGGTATTTTCTTGAAGGTGGTTTAGTATAAATATGTGCGCTTGCCTTAAACTCATATATAGTTGAGGCATAGATCATTAGGTGCATATTGGAATAAACCAAACCTCAGTTGATTAGGAGGTGTCACTTGTGGTTCATGTATAGTTTACAATTCTTCCAATCATGTACCTCTTCAAGATGTTAGACAAATACTTCTGTAACTCTGTTACAAAACAATGCTAATAACGAGACCATAGTGCAATGTAAGAGCATATCATATAAGATGAGAACGAGATTGGAGATTAGGATTAAGGTCACTCTTGGAGTCCTTATAACTTAATTAAACATTATCATGTGTTGCAAAGAATATGAATTGCTTTGGTGTGATCAAACTTCAAGAAAATAAAAGATATATATATATATATATATATATATATATATATATATATAAAATTTGGAATTCAACAAGTTATTGAACTATAATGATAATGGTAGGGAAATAACTATACCGTGATCAAAGAATGTTTTGGGAAAAAGCTATATTGAATCTAAGTCTCCCTCAATCCCAAGATTTCATCTTGACATCACGTTAGGTTCACTTGTGTAGCAAGGTTAAATTTTAAACATTGAATAAGCGTTTTGGGAAGCATAATCTTAACATAAGAATGAGAGAATTAGAATTTTGTATGAAATTTGAAATATGGAAAATACTTATGTAAGTTATGAAGATTGTCATAAGGGTAAAGAGCAAAATTAAATGGTTGAACAATAAGTGAAATGTGAAATGAATTTTCAGAACATGTAGGTGGAAAAAGGGAGAAAATTATGCTTACATAATAATGTTCTTGGAATGTTAATCGTAACTAAAATACATTTAAAGTAATGATGTGTTGTGGGTTCACCGTTCCTGAAGTCACGTTTCTTGTGGTTGGGTCATTGCTAGTAGTTGTTCATTGGGAAAGTGTGGCATCGACATGCCTATGTCATTTTCATGGGTCTATGTGAGTCGATGACTTATGTGGTTGTCGTATGTGAGTCGAGTTTATGTACTTGGAGCCCTTGCTGTGTTGTGTGTAGTGAGAAATGTAAGTAAAAAAATTATCTTGGTATTTTCTGTTGTATTTGGGTGTGTAAAATGTGGGCACTACATAATGGTTTATACCTTGGGTGAGTTGGAGAAGTGACCCAGTTGACACCCATGTGGAGCCAACTCACCCTTCCCCCTTGTTATTCCATAAATAAGACTCATGCTTAGAATTTTGGGACTAGTTGATCCTGGTGGTATTTTGGTGGGGAGATTGCTTGTGCTTGAGAAGTTTTCAAGAGAGAAGTTTGGAGCAAAGGAAGGATTGAGCAATGGATTTGAGGTAGGGTTTAAATATTTGTTCTACCTTGTTGTTATTTTCTTGTATGGTGAAATGGTGAGATGGATTGATTGCATTGATTTTGATTCTTTTGATCATTTTCTCTCCCTCTTTAAATTGTCTTCTTGTTCATTTGAATAAGCTAGATGGGTAGAAAGCCTATAGCTTTGGGGTGTTGGAGGGGAGAATGTGGGGGTTAGTTTGGTGGAGGGAAAAGGGTTATTTTAGGCTTATTAATGTAGTATTTTGGCACTTCATTTGGAGGGAGTTAAGGGTAGATAGGGGTTGGATTTGGTGGAGAGAAAAGGGAGTTTTGAGGAGGTATAAGGTGTAGTGGAGGTATAAGGAGGGTTTGATATCTTGGAGGTTTAAAGCCAATCCCCCTACCCATTTGGAGACAAAAGGAGACTAACCCACATTCCTCCCTCTCCCACTTGGTTTGTATGCCAAACCTTTGTTTTGGATGTAGTTGCTTGCATTTTTTTGTGTGTGTTGTGCTTTGGTATGTTAGGTCTCATGGAGCAAGACCCTCCTTGTTGCTCAAGGGTTGTTAGTTCTTTTATTGTTCACATGTTGGGGCTCGGGGGCCATTGTGGGAGAGCTCCCCTTCCCCAATGGATTTTGGTTGGGTGGAGAGCATTGCTTGGCTCCCCCTCGTGTGTTTGAGAATGTTGGAGAAGACTAGAGATGGACCCTACAACAATCTTCATTTTGCGGTGGAGAATTTTAGCTCCATATGGGTTCTATTGTAAACATGTATCAATTGTTTTGTAGGCCTCATGAAGAATTCTTGTATTATTCAATTTATAAGCCTCGTAAAGAAGCATTGGAAATGTAATATATTTTGTGTAATGGGTCTTGTAAATTTGGTAAGAATTCTTATTTGCAGCTTGAATTGTAATAATCTTGGAATCTTTTGTCTTACCTTACTGTTGTATGTAAAAGATATTTTTATTTATAAATTAGATGGTTAATGATCTTGAAATCTTTTGCATTATAAGGAATGAAACATACATCTTGTTCAACTTCTTTATATTGGAAGCATGTCTGTTTGAAAGCAATACAAACTAGGGAATGTTGTTGTTTTGCTTCATGACCAATTTTAATGTGGTTGGAAAAGAAAATTTTATTGTTGTTAAGTATCTTGGAAAATTTATAATATGATTTCGTATAAGGATTTAAAATTTTATGGCTCTTTGTTGTATTCAGTTCGATAGTAGAGTTTTAATGCATTAAAACATTGTAGTTTTCCTTAACATTAAAAAAAAATTAGTGTTGAAATAAGGGATTCTTTAATGTTGTTGATAAAGGAGTAATACATTGAAACCAAATTGTTGATAATCTCCAACTCCTTAAATTGATAAATTGTCGGTTTCCCCATTTCGTGTATAGTGAACTGACATATTTTCCTGCAACTTTGAAATTATAGTTGTATGGTAATAAAATTTGGTATGCATATTACATATGTATGTTAATAAATAAATATAAATAATAGCATACATAAATATTTTTCTATATACATACAAAATGAATAATATAACAAACTCAAATCCAAATCTGCTTTACACACAAAAATAAAATATGTAATCCTCACATCTCATTTTATCATAACTAAAAAAACAACAAAAAAAAAAAAACCCTTGCACAAGAAATAAACCAATAACCCTAACATTTTTATATTTTATTATAAATAAAACAACAACCAAAAAAAAAATCTACCTTGCACACAAAAATAAACCAATAACCCTAACATCTTTATATTTTCTTTTAAAATAAACAACAAATTTTTTTATAAGGACGGCTGGGCCGATCCACCCAACCCCTCTGCAAATTTTGGCCACTTCCTCCTCCCCCATTAAATCTTTCTTCTCCATTTTTCCCTAGTGGCTGAGTTGCACAAAGAAAAAGCTAAAAAAACAAAAGAAAATCAAATGAACGAAAAAAAAACCTAAACTAAACCTAAATTATATGCGGCCTTTATTAGTATGTTTTGTTGTGCATAAAAGGTAAGTGGTAGTTTTATTTTATTTTAAAATAAAACATGTGTAAAGTTAGGGTTTAGTTTAAAAATAAAATAAAGAAATTTGGTAAGATTAAAACAAAAGTGTAGTTTTTTTTATTAATGGGAATCCATACGTGGGAAAAGGGGGTAGTTTAGAATAGTATATTATATAATACTAGATAGGATATTTATATATATATATAATTTTAATGTATATATAATTTTATTTTATATTATTATTTTATATATTATTATTTTATATAATACATGTAAATTATAATGTTAGAGTAACTTTTATTATTATGACATCTGTAAGTTATGATATTGAATTATACATAACATTGTTTTCTTATAATATAATTATGGGGTATACTAATTATAATGAGATAACAATGTATCAATTATACAATAGTGTCATTACATTTATTATTTTATTATTTATAATAGTGAATTTTTTACGGTGAAATTTTGTAAGGATAGAAAGTAGAACACATTAGTTTGAACTTATAAGGTTGTAGATTTTGGATGTTATTATAAAATTATAATATTATTATTATATATATTTATGTTATTATAATAATAACAACATCGCATTGTAATATAACTAGGGTGTTTATAATACGATATATATTATACCATGTAATGAGATATTGTATAATGAAATTAATGAAACGAAGTAAATCTATCATTGTGTCTCTTCGGAGACATCTGATAAAATGAAAATGATACATATAAGATTAGCATAGTCCATGTGCAAGTTAGTCACGCAATCATGAAACAAAAAAATTACCTTGTTTTTAGCCGAAAATTTTGGGGCATCACAAGTTTTTTCACCACATAAATTTAATCATGATAAATTTCAACACATTCTTTCTAATTCTCAACAAAATTACATAAAGAGTTCCATAATGCATATCACACATTTTATGCATCCCAAGTTAGTGATAAAGTTTGGTTGCATCTTAAGAAAGTTTAAATGCCCCACATCATATGATAAATATTTATGGTATGGTACTTATACCATTATTCATATATCAAATGAATTTTTTAAGCATGCATTCTACATCTTCGAATGTGAAGCCTCAAGACTTACTCCCCACTTATTATTGAGCTAACATTTACCAAAAACCATTTGTATTTGTACCATAAAAACTACATCGTATAGATAGGGTACAAATTATTATAGTAATAGACACACCCACCCACCATGACACTCACAAATTATTTTAAGTAGTCATGAATGAGAAATTTGATGTTCAAGCTAAACCTTTAATAACCTCAAGTTTAGATTTTTAGCCACCCTCTAGTGTAATGGAGACCATTAATTTTTAATATAGGATGAATGATATTTTTATAACCTGAAACCTACCTCCTAAAGCTCCCAACGAAAAATAATCCTAAATTATATTCTAGAACTCAAGGTCTATTCCTTTGTAGAATTTCAAGGTATGTGTAAAAATCACTACATCATTCCATGAAGCTCACCTCTTCAAAAATATTCCCAACACTTAGCATCTTTCTCGCAATTCTAAATTACCTTAAGACTTTTCCCTTTGCAAAACATTATAGTTCATGCAATTTTTCACAACTCATGTATTCTTGTAATAGTACCAAAAATGTTTTGTAGCTTTTACAATCTTATGCAACTCATTCTATAGTTTTCATATTTTTATATCACTATGTCTCACCATGTTGCATCCACCACTTATGTAATGTCATTAAATCTATAACATTTCAAATGGATATTTAAAGTTTTTACATGGTGTCACACCTAAATTATCATTAAAGTTGACATGTTTTTTTTTTTTTAATTTAAAAAATTAAAGTTATATTTAAATGCATCTTAAATTGGACAAATTTAAGGTCACATAAAAAGTGATACTAGATAGTATACCATTATGATGTGACTTAAAGGTGACATTAGATAATTTTTAAGGTGCGACGCTTATGTGACTTTAATGTGTGATGTTAGAGACTCACTTAGGTAAAATTGATCCCATCACAGCCCTTCACAAGGCCCCAAACCCGTTATAAAAGGGTGAAATAATTTGACAATAAAGAATTATAACTTATTTTTAAAATTGTCAAAAGAAGGGCTATGGTGAAAATTTCTTCAAGTAACAATTCTAACAAACTCTCTTTTCATACAAAATATTTTTTCAAAAAAATTCTAACACCAATTTCGGATATAACAAGTTTTTTTCCACTGTCATACTAAATATCAAAATATAATAAAAATAGACAACCTAAAAACTTACCAATGTATTATCACAGTACTCTTTTCATCAACCTCATGAATGTATTGGGTGCATTAGATAGCCCAAATGACATCACCATCAACTCGTACAATCCATATTTTATTTTGAAATCCATTTTCCATTTATACCCTTCATGGATTTGGATCTAGTAATACACACTTTGCAGGTCAATCTTACTAAAATATTGGGCTCCTGCTAACACCTCCATCATATCATCCAATCTTGGAATTGGGAACCAATACTTGATTGTGATTTTATTTATGGCTCTATTGTCTACACACATTCTCTAGTCTTCATCCATTTTAGGATTTAATAGTGTTGGAGTTATACATGGAATAACGCTTTCTCTCACTAACCATTTATCTATTAGATCTATCAAATTCTGTTCAAATCCTCACTGTGTTAGACTCATCCCTGTATGTTTCTTGATTTGGAAGGGATGATCATGGGATCAAATAAATATGGTGTTGTATACCCTACTTTGGGGTTAACCCATCCGGTATGAAATCCTTGTATTCTTTTACTAAATTTACTACCACATCGAGTATATCAAATGCTTTATTTCCACCTTCTTTGACATAAGTGCATAACACCAACCAACTTCTTCCATTTCTAAGAAAAATCTTTTGTAAAAAAAAATAAGCCCTCACTCTTCTCTTCTTCCTGAAGGGTAAAAAGATCAATTTTACACTCATTATGCTAAAATGTAATATCCTAACCTAATCTAATACAAGTTTGCAGTAAATAAATAAGTAATGAAATAACTTAAATACACCCAAGAAAATTAAGCTATGAAAATATGAAACCCTAAACACAAGGAGGGTTAGGAAATGTTAGAGTAGGTATTTACCTTAGCTCATGTTCACCTAGGTAATTTATTTACCTTTATTGTATTTATGCTCACCCACTTATTTGTGTGGATATTTATTTTATCTTATTTAGATATTAGGAGATATTATCTAGTTGTTAGGTATAGTTCTTTCCTTGATCTACGGTCTGATCGACTAGTTCTTTCCTTGATCTATGGTATTGACTAGATTCTTGATGTCTAGTTTCTCCTAAATCTATGGTCTTGACTAGTTCTTTGATGACTAGTTATTTCCTTGATTTATGGCTTGATCTACGACCTTGACTGGTTCTTAGATTGTTATTCCTTGATATATAAGCAAGGCCCATTCACATTGTATTTCATTGAGTTCCATAATAATATATGATATTGCTACTCATTTTTTTGCAAAAGTTTATGTAAATTTATTCTAGGGAATTACTTTCATCTTATTGATCATGGTGTTTTATTAACATCCGTGTTCTTGGATTGGTATGATCTCGGTTATTATTACTTTTAGGAAAAGCCTTAGATGATTCGTTGAGGTTATTGGAATGTGTCACAGTGGAGACCGATTGAACATGAGAAGGAAAGCTGTCACAAATGATCCTAGGAAAATATAGATCCGGGCTATATGGCTGAACCGGGGTACATGGAAAAGGGATTGGGGCACCTGGGTCACCCCACAGTCTGCGTAGTCTAGGTGTCGTTGTATGTGCAAAGTACGGAATCCCAATTTATAGGGTCATCGATAATGTAAATCCTTCATTGATGTCATTGTAAATAAGCAATGAATAATCACTTGTAAAACCCCAGACAAAGCATTAAAAAACTAAAAAAGAAAGATGCATATGAAGGGGTCAGACTATCCTCAGTCACCACAATGGTGGACTTATCACTCAATGTTGCACTACATCTCAAACCCAATGTAGTTCGTGTGTGTGTGTGTGTGTGTGTGTGGATTTGTTCCCTAGCGCCCTTATACGTCTCACACTTTGTGAGTAGTGAGAAATAACTAGATATAGAATGTAAATAATGTGTGCATGGAATAAATAGATAGATACAACCTTAGGTGGTGATAGTAAGTGCTTAGTGCTTGGTACCTTATTATGATCACATAACTTTATGTTTATATGATTCCTTTGCTTGAATTTTGTAATTAATATCAAAAAGGTCGAATACTAAAAAGATAGGATGCCAAAATGGATAAAAGGACCCCAAAAGGAAGAGTGAAGTGTAAAGAGGATAGGCGCCCGACGTTGGAATCCTGGTGAGTACCAGTATAGAAAAGGTAAAATGGAAGTATGCAAAGACAGAGTTGGGACAATAAAGGTGCAAGACCTAAAGTAGACATAGAAAGAAACAAAATATGGCCAAAGACATGGGTTAATTATTACTTTCATACTTAGGAACCATATGAATAGTAATATGTGATCGAGAATAGATAATTACCTAAAGTGTGTTATTTTATGTCTACATTCGTCCCCCACTTTATGTTGGTGAGTGGAAATCGCTTAGTAACATAAAGTAGATAGATATGCGTACCTAATATCCATGTATATTGATGTAGAAATCTTACCGAGGGACTAGATAAAAGCGTGGAGTGATAAAAAGATGAAACATGGAGACTAAAGATGAAAAAGTGCAAAAAGTGATGAAAATGAATCTAGGAAGTAATGCATGTGTAGATGTTGACGTATGTGATGTACTTGTTCATTATTATCAATGTGTGTGATGTTGTGTTGATGTTGACTTCTTGCTTCCCATATGGATGGACGTGATCCGTGATGAGAAAAAAAGGGTGTAGAAAGGATCATGTCTTTGAATCACTAGGTTTTGGGTGATCTCACACCCTTTGGCCAAAGAAGTATAGGGAGGAAAGTCTTATCTATCCTCTAAAATTTAACTACTTCCCAAAACTATAGAGATCTTTATCTTGTCGGGTTTTGGGTGATTCGATGCCACTGGCCAAAGTAGTGTAGAGAGGAAGGTCTATTTATCCTATAACTTGTAACTGATCCCTAAAATGCTAAGGAAAATCTGCCTTGTAAAATTTGTTATGTATGGAGTTCTGTAGACTATTCTAAACCCACTTGCTGTGTAACTAAGGACCCAAGTTTGATTCTAAGCCATGAACTGTATCGGTATTGTGTTGTGTATACCCTATATGGGGTGATTGATTCACCCAAATGATGTCCCCCTCTTTGGGGGCACATGTGATGTCACTATAGGATAATGTGGCCCCAAAGAGAGGACCAACCACTAAAACTAAAAATCTGCCTCCTCTGTGGGGATGTGCTTGGTAAAAACCAAGGCACATCCAAACAAGTGGCTAGGAAATAAGTGTTAGTATAGAAAATCATGTATTTATAAGACAAAATGTACGCTATGCAAACAATGTAGAAGCTAAGACATAATACGATAATGTAATATGTAAGAAGATAGTATAGGCCATAAAAAGTGGGTTGTAAACATGGGAAACCACTCACGATGTCACAAGACATTCAAGGCCGTAGTGGCCATAAACAAGCAAGAAAAGTGTGCACACAAAACAAAGGGCAAAGCCCACATACATTGACAAATAGAGAAAAGAAAGTACAAGAAATGTAATCAGATAACCATGGTGACAAATAATAGTGCAAAAACAATGTTGCACATGAAGCGCTGTTAGCATGTTAGAAAGATAAAAATTATGTAAAAGCATGTATAATCGATAAAGTAGTGTGTTATGAACAAAATGAAACAATAACACATGTAGTGTATGAAAGTGGATGCCCCAGGATCCATTGTGGGACTAGTACTAGGTATTGCACCAAGCATCCATGTTGCATGTAATGGACTTGTATAATATGTGATCACAACTAGAAAGGAAGTGAACGCACATGTGTGTATGATAAAGATAATGACATACAAGAAATCTATCTAGCATGTGTAATAAGATGAACATGTATAAGTAAATGCAAACAAGAGTAAAAGAAACCAAGATATGCAATATGTTGTGGATGGATGGAATGGAATGCAAAGTGAATGATAGGAGTGTGAGCCCCCAAGTGAATGGAATTGTATGCATCAAGGATCATTTGTTTATTCTCCCTCAAAGTGATCAAGAATGAACCGTAAACGAACAATGCATCATGGGAAATGGTTTGACCAATGTGTTATGCATAACATGGTGTGGTGAATGCGTAGGGTTGATATGTGACATAAATATGAATTGTGTGTGATGATGTAGCCTAAGCGTATATCACGAAACATGATCAAAGGAGTGATGATTTAGCCTATAGCGTATATATCACTAAAAGATGGTAGAAAAAGTGATGATGTAGCCTATGACATATATCACTACAAGATGCTAGAGGGAGTGATGATATGAAGTATATAACTCCAAGATGTTAGAGGAATGATGATGTAGCTTATGACGTATATCACTAATCTAGGAATGTCACATGTGAAAAATATTGATTGGTCGACTATGTGGATGCGATGTGGTCCATTTTTGATTCAAGGTATGGAGCATGAGACTAGAGTGCATCATAGGGTAGTGAGTGCAATGCATATAAGTAGATGTGTAAGATACGTAAGATGTGTAGTAGATGTAGTGATGAGAAAATGTCATGTGATGTGTAGAATGCGTAATGTGTAATGTAGAATGTGTAGTGTCTATTGTGTAGTGTGTGAGGTTCATGTGTATAAGATGCCCTCAATCGTAGTAAGTGTAAATCGAAGCACAAGAGTAGTATGAGAAATGACGATGCTAGAGTGTGGATGAAGATGTATACACAAAAATTTAGTTATGCAAGATGGTAAATACTAGACACTTGCTAATGCTAGGGGGAAGAAGCTATACTACCCCAAGTATGTAAGTAATGAAGATCTAGGTAAATATGATGAATGGATCGATGTAGGGAGTAGTTTCTTAATGAAAGTGAGTGGGCATTGATGTGATAAAGGTGTGTTATCATCATTATAATCAGAGTTAACCACATTTCTAGGATTGAAATCAAATGATTTATCATCAACGTAAGATTCATCCGGTCCCAATTATCAAGATAGGAATTGTCTATAACAAAAGGTGGAATTATAAGTTTAATTATAGGAAGTGGTTTACGAGCATTGACCTAGGGATGTCATATAACTTTAATGATGGAGGAGTGAGACCAAACTTAAGAGGAGGTTGCTTAGTTTGACTTGATAGCATTGTAGATGAATGAGAAAGAGTAGGTTATGGAAGATAAACATTGAGAGATGATGAGAAGGAGTAGGTTATGTGAGTGGACCTGAATAGGTGGTGCTTGACTGATTGAAGAAGGAACATGAGAAGTGGTAGCGTGATGCTCATTAGAGGTAGAAGGAGAAAATTTATGAGCCCATTTGGGTATAATATTTGTAAGATGGGCATGCAAAAAAATGTTGTGTAGCAAATGAGATAAAGCCTTGATGCACAAGATGTTTGATTCTTCATTGGAAAGCATAGAAATCATTATCGTTATGTCCATTAATTGATGAGAATTGTAATATGGATGACCTAAATATTTTTCTAGCCGATAAGGAGGATAGTAATAAGTAGGTAGTAAAGTGATCAATTGATGACTAAGGAGCTCATTAAAAATTTCATGTTGCTTAGTATTGCGATCAAAGGTGAGAGGCTCTGGTAATGGTATGACTTGAGGCACACTGATATGAACACATGTAGTAGTCATAGAATGAAGATGAGATGTAGAAGGAGAAAAAACATGAGCTTGATAAACATCCTTAAGATGTTGGATTTTAGATTTAAGAGATGTAATCGTGGATTCCATAGCCTTAAATTTGTATTGAAATAAATAATGCAAATCTTGAATTGACTCCAACATGGGTTGATTAGATCAAGGATAATGAGGAATATAGTCATCATATAAATGATCAAGATAACACTCACTTGATGCGTCGATGTATAACTAGGGAGATAAATTGTATTTAGGGATTTTAAAGAAAAACTTGGAAATTAGGATGCATCTTAAGAAATTTAGACAAAGAAATTTGAGGAAATTTAGGAGCCATGATAAACAAATATGATGTGCCAAAGGAGGATCCGAATGAACGATCATGAGTGGGGTTCACCAAAATGAGTATGCTAAAATTTAATATCCTAGCCTAATATAATACAATTTGCAATAAATAAATAAGTAATGAAATAACTTAAATACATCCAAGAAAAATAAGATATGAAAATATGAAACCCTAAGCACAAGGAGGGTTAGGAAAAGACTTAGCTAATTCATCGAGGTTGGCGGAATGTGTCGTAGTGGAGACTAGATGAATAGGAGGAGGAAATTGTATACATAGGAGCTTGATAAAATATAGGTATGAGTTGTCAAGATGGAATGAGGCACATGGAAAAGGGATTGGGCCATTTGGGGTACCTGGTTTCTGATCCTGGGTGCCCTATTCTATGCGAGAGTTCCAAAAGCCAACTTTATTTGGTCGCCGATGATGCATAGCCTTCACTTCTTGTCATGTGTGTATCACACCTAGTTTACTGATGTTACCATAAACCTACAATAAAGAATCACATGTAAAACTACAAACAAAGCATTAAAAACCTAAAAAATAAATATGCATATGAAGGGGTCAAACTATCCAGATACCAAATGGTGGACTTATTATTGAGAATTGTAGTACATATCAAATGATGTAGTTACGTGTGTGTGCGTGCAAAATTTTCCCTAAGTGCCCTTATGTGTGTCACACTTTGTGAATAGCGAGCAATAATTAGATGTAGAGTGAATAATGTGTGCATGGAATAAAATAAACTCCCCTCATGAAGTGTGATGCAAAAAAAGAAGCCTTTTCCCTTGTGATGGAGATAGATGGATACAAATGGAGCAATAGAAGGCTTGATGGATGTAACCTTAGGTGATAATAGTAAGTTCTTAGTGCTTGGTCCCTTATTATGATCACATAACTTTATATTTATATGATTCCTTCACTTGAATTTCATAATTGACCCCAAAAGGAAGACTACTAAAAAGATGGGATGCTCAAACAACTAGAAAGGACCTAAAAAGTGAGAGTGAATTGTAAAGAGGACAGGGGCTCCTAGAGGGGATGAGGGCACTAGCATCTTGGCTGGGTGCTCTAGTCTAGAAAAGGTAAAACGAAGTATGAAAAGATAGACTGGGCCAATAAAGGTGCAAGACCGAAAGTAGCAACAAAAAACAACAAAAAGATGGCCAAAGACATGGGTTAATTATTACTTTTCGTACTTAGGAACCATATGAATAGTAGTATGTGATTGAGACTAGATAATTACCCAAAGTGTGTGATTTTGTGTCTACATACACCATCCTTCCAAAAAGTATAACTATTTTTCCCGCCATCATGTATAACCTTCCTATCATATTGCCAAGGCCTCCCTAGTAATATATGGTATGCATCCATTAGGATAACTTCACACCACACCTCATCCTTATTTAGGTATTTCCAAAAAAAAATAAGTAAGGAATATTTTATCTATGGCTACATCGTTCCCTTTCTTGAACCATGATATATAATAGGGATATGGGTGCTTCTCACATTTCAAACCGAGTTTATCAACCATCATAATTGAGACCATATTTTCAAAACTACCACCATCAATAATAATTTTACATACATTTCCTCAAGAGGGTGCATCTTGTTAGAAATATATTTGTCCACAACCAAGAATCAACAAAGTGGTACCATTTTTCCTTTCTCCTTCCTCGGGGTGATCATCATCCTCCTTATCATGAGAGTTTCACCCAAGTCTACAACAACCTCCATTTCTTCTTCCTCTTCAACTTCATCCAAGTTTAATCGTGGGTGTTCTCCTTTTCATCTATCCTTTTTGGATTAGTGTGGACACTCAAAATATCTCATGTACCCTTATTCACCACATCGGTAACATGTATACTTTATTTGGAGTTTATTCCAACCACGTAATCCATTATAACCTCATCCCCTCTGAAACCCCCTTCCTATTTGGTAGTTACCATGGATTTGACAAAATTCTTCCTACCCTTCTACATTAGAGGATTCACCTTTTATATAATCAAATCTACCTCTAACTTGATGATCCTTTCTTCACACCTCTTCTAAAATTACTACTCTTGTTCTCTTCTTATGATTATAATGTGAGTTGATAAACATCATCCAGGCCATGGATTTAGAGCATACTCGATTCATCTTGTATGGTATAAATCGACCCATTTACATACCTTGTAGCTTTTGTTCTTCGACTCTCTTTGTTCAACCTAGATTGATAGCTTGTAAAATTGTTTGGTGTAATCTTAAATGACGAGATCCTTCTAATTTAGGTTTCAAAACCTTAAAAATAGTGTATGGGCATAATTTATAGGAAGAAACTTTTATTTAAACTTCTTCACCATTTTATTCCAATTTTAGATCTTTCCCTTTCCTTTCCCATGTCTTTCATTTTGTAAGTGATCCCACTAGATCAATGCATGTAGCCAACTTAGTGTATGCAAACTTAACCTTCTTTCTCCTCTAATAGGGTTTTCTACTCCAAAAGAATTTTTCCATGAGATTCAACCATTCAATCAAATACTCTAGTTGTAACCCTCCACCATAGTCAAGAACATTAATCTTGATGTCGTCATTCTTTCCCTCTAAAGCTTGGATCAATCTCTCCTCAAATGGTCTCTCATTCATGGTGTTTTTCTCTCGATTTCATTTCCTCTGTCATTCATTAATGGAGGTAATTCTTTAGTATCACTATTTGGGTTTGCATCCCCATTTACGTGTCTCCTTCTAAGATGCGTAACTTCTCTCCCGTGAGCTCAACAACTTGTTTATGTAGATCTTGCATATGTCTATTCATCCGGAATAACCTCCCCTCCCATGTCTATCCATGCTTATATAAAATAGAGGTAATAAATTATACAGATAAATGTAATATATATTACCTTCACCATTCCCACAAGATCCAAATCCTACTCTGATACCAATTGATGTGGATCTAGCTGCAAGAGGTTGAAATACCTCCAAAACACAAAGCAAAAATTGTTTGTAAAAAAAACCATAAGCTTCAAAATATTTTTCTTCTCATTCCAAAATCCACAACTAATCTTTTACATCATTACAATCTTCCTTTTATTTCACATTAGCTCTAAAAACCCTAAAATGCCAAAATACCTAAAATGACAAAAACTCTAAAATGTGAAAAAACCTGAAATGCGAAAAAACCTAAAATGCCAAAATCACCTACTAGTAAAACACCTCGGATGGGCCCAAAATTTTACATAAAAAATATGCCTTCATAAATGAAGGCTCACAAATTTTGGCTTATTCTATAAAGAATAACAAAAGTTATTAAAACTCTAAGTTCTAGACAAAAACAAAAAAAAATCAAAACCAAATTTAGACCATTAGACAAAGGAATTTGACCCAAAAATATGCCAAAATGGAAATAAATTTGTCCAAATTTTTTCACAACATATTAATTATCAAGATCTACCACCTTGAAAATTTCAAGACGATCCAATGGTTGGATCAAAATTAATGTCCTTCACAAGTTATTCTCTTGCATCACATACATTAGAGATTAGCTAAAATATTTATATATAAAAATTTCACTTAAATTAAGGACATCATCTATTGCCTTTAATATTGTGTCACATAATGGATATATGCATCCTAAATCTTCAAAGAGTATTCCTTGAGTAGAATTCAAATTTGAGGTGCACTTAAAGCCACATTCAAATGTTTCAAGACTCATGTGATAAAAGAAGGATAATACTAATTACATATTTATTTTGTAGTTGCACTAATTTAGCCTATTAGATCACGGATGAAGTGAAACATCTCCACTCTTATTGGGGAGAAATACATGAGATATGATCCTTGACTTTGAATAAGGGAAACAACAATAAGATAAAAAGGACCCAACACCAAAAATAGCAAAAAAGGCCACCAAAGTATGAGACCCGAAAGGCATATGAACATGTATTGATGTCTTTCTAGAAGAACTTA